>CAUYQU010067483.1:0-47072 GCA_963574635.1 Cheracebus regulus | reverse complement strand
AAAGAGGTTTTTAATACCCATTTTTAGACTGTATTCTAGCCTGGGCAATAAAACAAGAATCCCACTCTCTCTTCCTCTTTCTCTTCCTCTCTTTCTCACTTTCATTCTTTTTTTTCTTTCTTTTGCTGTTTCTTTCTTTCTCGTTTTCCTCTTTTTCTAAAAAAAAAAAAGAGGATTTTATTTGTTCACAAGAGGCACTCCTATTTTACGGAGTTTCAATCAGACCAGGTGGAAGTGGATGTCTTGTTTAGTATCAAATCCATCCTTAATTGACTTAATTGCCTTATTGAATCCTCAGTCATATCATCCATGGCCAAAAATGCAAGTTTTCGTTAGGATAATCTAAAGCCCAGCAATTCTGGCAGAGTAGAAACCATTTTAGCCACTTTTTGAAGTTTCTTTTTCACAATTTTAGAGCCTCTTTCTGAAGTACATTCAGCACTTGATTAAAGCAAAGGAAACACGACTAAATCATTTTCATTCTCATTCAAAACTCTGGTATAACTAAAAATATTTTATTTGGTTTGGCTCTGTGTCTCCCATCCAAATTTCACCTTGAATTGTCATAATCCTCACATGTCAAAAGCCAGACCAGTTGGAGATAATTAAATCCTGAGGGTGGTTTCCCCCATACTGTTCTTGTGATTGCAAATGAGCTCTCACAGGATCTGATGGTTATATAAAGGGCTTCTCTGCTTGCTCAACTCTCATTCTTTGTCTTGCGGCCCTGTGAAGAGGTGCCTTCTGCCATGATTGTAAGTTTCCTGAAGGCCTCCCAAGCTATGCGGAACTGTGAGTCAATTAAGCCTTTTCTTTATAAATTACTGAGTCTCAGATATTTCTTCATAGCAAATTGAGAATGAGCTAATATATTGTCCAATGTGTTTACTATCTTTTTCAATTCAGCCTAACAAACATGTTTTGTGGACTCCTGTATAATGAATGTTCTTGGTTCTGTGGTAGGTCAGAATTCTTCATGAGAAGTATAAAGTGTGTTAAAAAATAACTGTTACACAAGCCTGCATATAAAAATTGCCTAAACAGAAGTATAGTCTTAGTATACTATGTTATGAAAATAGGTTGTGCACTTTCACAAAATTATACAAATATAGAGTCCATATATAAACTTACTGGAATTTCTTGAAGTTTCCAACTGCATATAAAATTTTAACTCCTTTTTTTGTGACAAGCCTACCAAAAGCTAATGTTTAATAAACTCTTCAGAATGGGTGAAAGGAATCTAGTTTCCAAAGGAATCTAGAACACTAATTCTTCATAGAAATATGCAAGGTTGTAGGTTGTCCTCTTTTCCCACTGTGTAGGCAGAAGCTCTTTCTAGCAAATGGTGTCCTATGATGTCCTAGAAAACCCTGCTTATTCTGGTGCTGCTTTGTATTTTTCTATAATTAAACTCACCTTTGCTTTGTTCAGTGTTTCAGAAAGTTCCGATGAAAATAGCACTCCCTTTTTTTCCTTTGTAACCCACCTTTTAATAGTTGCATTAAAGGTCTATGGATGTGTTGCCTGAGAAGGTCCAGAGAATTGAATTCACCTGCTGGACATTGAGAGACTAGTTAGTTGAGTATCACAAGATGAAATCCAAGGGTGAATAGTAGTCTAGCTATATAGTTACTCTTCACATACAATTGAGAGATATTATAGTTTTGCAGAGAATTTATAGTTTACAGATTACATGTATGCATAGTGATATAGAATGTTAGTTCACTCATTCATTCATCCATCCAGTTACCAAACTTTTATTAAGCCACTTAAAATATGTAAGTATTATGCTAAGCCTCCAAAAATTAAATAAAATGACATTGTTTGTAACTTAGGATATTCAGTCTAGTGAGGAAAAATAAACAAAAATATAAAGCAGTGATTACAGTTGAGTGTGATAAATGAGAGACCTTGTACATAGGTGATGTTAGCAGATATAGAAGGAGGCTGAAACGGGTTAGATTCAAACACTCCACCCTTCCCCCAGCCCCACTGAACTGCGGCTTCCTTCTCCTCTGTCACTCAGACTTCTAGGATGAAGACTGAATGCCTGAAGACCTGCATCTATTTGTTGCATTTTCCTTCCCCAGCCAATCTCGACAACTCCTGTGAATTCCTGTGTTCCAAATGTCAAAGGAACAATGCCTGAGATTGAGCCTTGAAAAAGAAAGGATTAGTTATCCAGGCTGGAAGTGGCATGTGGGTGGTGAGGCTTTTGGGAGGCAAAAGCTCAATGGTGTAAAACAACCTGGTGGAGAGAAACCTGCAGGCGATGTGGAGGACCGACATTCTGTTAGGACACTTTCCACATCACCATCGCATATGGTCACCTGTTTCAGCTGATTATTACTGCTTTGATTCTAAGGACAGTACAGTAGATGTTGTGGGGGTGGGGTTCCTCATTTTATTCCCCTGAGACATTTTTACCACTTCAAATGATGTACTCACTATCCCATCCCTGACACCAGCCTGATCCTTATCTCACCTTGGATAAATGCTTAAGCTTGGAGTTTTAAAAAATATTTTTAATGCCTCTTTCATGAACCATTTAGGGCAAGTCCCAGCATTTTCAAAAGGCAAGGCAAGACAGACTGTATTGCAATTCATACCTCAGAGATCCCCTCGAGGTCAGCCTGAAGCTAGATTTTCCCAAAATTTGTTGTTGTGTAGTTCCTTCCTTTCCCTGGTTTATGCCCTTTACACTCATACCATTTTCTCCTTAAAGTATTCTTTAATAAATCACTTTCATAAATTCCCATGTCAGGCTCTGCTTCTATGGAACATAGCCAGGATAAGCAGGGTCAGTGTTTCATTCATCTTTATGTCAAAGTACCAAAGAGTGGAGACATGTTGCAAGCATTGAACAAATGAATAGTTACATGGATGGATCTGAAAAATACGTACATATGATAATTTAAAATCAGACCTTAGTCAATGCATATTGAATATTTCCAGTGCTCTAGGCATCTTGTTAAACTTGTTACATGTATAATATCACTCAAGCCTTGAAAGACCCCATGAGGTAGATTAAATAGTATCTACATTTTGCTAATGAAGAAACTGGGGATTAGAGCATTTAGTTCTTTTGACTGAGACCACCCAGAAAGAATGATCTGTACAATTCTATTTCAGAGTTTCTTTTGGTGCTGGTAGAAATCTGATCATTAGAATTTTATGGGTTAACATGTAATTGATTTTTAAAAAGACTTTAAAAATGCCTAGAGTCAAATGCATAACATTTAAAAAAAATACTAACAAAGGAGCTGGCTCATTATTTGAGTTTTTAAGAAGACCCTTTATTTTTATTAATTTACATGGACTATTTAACTTTTATCCTAAGATGCCTACTAAAAACATAAAGTCCTCTTTACATCTTCTTTCCCAAATGTGAATTAGCACCATACTGTTTGTAGGTAGTATCCTAAAGTGTCAGTTTGGCATCTGGATTATTTAAGGCATAATGCGATTTACATTATGCAATTAGAATTGGGATTTTTATTTATTTATTTATTTATTTTTGCTGTTGAAGAACTATGTTGCAGTTTTCGCTGTGAAATGAGTGCTAAGCATTTTGTTTGGTACTTGGAAAATCTGCCTTGACAGTGCTTCATAACAGAACCAATTACAGGTATGCTGTTACATATAAACTTCCAGACTCCAATTTAAATAGAAAGTAGTGACGATTTCTTTCATAAAACAGTCTCCGTAACACTTAAAATCAACCATATGTGAAGACCTACAGGATTATCGAGGTGACAAGGGACTGAGAATATTTGTTACCTAAATAAGTACTTCTGAGGTTGTGGTGATTGAATTGCCAACTAAAGGAATGACAGGTATTAACATTCTTTTCCAAAGCCAATTCTCACTGAATTTTTAAATCTCTAATAACACAGGTAAAGCTATCTTGTACTTGTATTATTTCTCTAAAAGTCAAAAATTATCTTATTGACAGAAGGCCAATATACTTTTAGATACTCTGAAATAAAACATATTTTGATATTCTATTTGCACATTGATTTATGTGAGCATTCAAAAAGTAAATAGTCCATTCACCAGAGAACCAAGTAAAAATGCATGATGAATATTGTAAACATAAATTCAATAATGAAATGTACTACTGTTATGTGCAAGCAACATTCCCCTGAAAATTACTGTACAATTTTTATTAATGATTACTTACATTTCACAAGGGAATGTGGCATTAAGGAAAATTCCTCAAATGCATATAAGCAGCTCAGTGCTTAAGAATTATCTGGCTGTATATGGAAACCAACAGTTTAGTGTTCAATATGTAAATTTATAAATGCATTCAATTATGTTAATAATTATATTACACATTCTACCAATATATACTATGAGCAACGTATCTGAAAGTAAACATGAATATATGTATGTAACATATTCTTCAACTCTGAACTTTAGGAAAACCCTTCCTGTTTTTATAATTACAACAGGCTTTGAATATTGATGTTTAGGGCCTTTTAAAAATAGTGCCTTATGACTAAAAAAGATTCCAAAGTCTCAACCTGCCCATTCTGTTGCCTCAAGACAAAACTATGTTTCTGTCTCAGGTGGATTAAGTATTGGTGGGAACAAATCCCATGCCTACTATAAGCTCAGGATTATTTCAGTGAGTTGAAATGAAGTGGCTAAGGAAAGCAGAAAAAAATGCAGTTTGTCTTAGTGCAGTGGACATAAAACTAGGATCTGTTTACACCTGGGAGTCTATAAAAACATCCCAAGAGTTTCAGGGAAAGAAATAGTTGTTAGGGTTGCAATGCCCAAATTCTCATTTTCCATATATATCTTTACTTTCAATTTATCTATGAGTGCCCACATCATTATGCATATTTGCATTTTCCATCTTCCTTTTAAAACTCACCCTTCTCATACTTCAAAAGACAATGGAAAATGTCTAATCTACTTCTAATTTATTATAGTAAATTGTGTTGGGATGTAAAAATCTCAGAGGCTCCAAAGGAACAAGTCACAGTATTGATGTGGGTGTTGAAAAAGTAAATGATCCAAATGACTGTGTAACAAATCCTTTTGCAAAAACGATATTTTTTTTTTGGAAGACTAAAAAAAAATATGGAAGACTAAATGGATTTGTCACTGGAGAGGTCATTAATAGTAAGTTTTGATCATAGGACATCATGCAGTTTTTGGATGTTATATAGAGGTAGTTCAAACAACTGCATGACAAATTTTTTTCCTACCCATTTATTTGTTGATGTGAAAAAGGTATATCATGATTTACATCTGTAAAAAAGACTGCATGAATTTAGTTATAAGTAATATTATATATTTCAAAGCAATTAGAGTTCATAATTCCATGCCTAGACTACTTTTGTAGTCTATAACAATTATGAGATATAAGATTGAGTTAGAACTCACAATATTTGTTTATGAATATTATTTGCAGTGTTGATATCTTTGCAACAGCTAGTCTTCCAATCTATTGAAGTGTTATAGCCCTTGATTTATTTAGGATTAACTTAATGTCTCTCAATTATATGTTCTAGCTTTCAAATTTTTCCCTAGGTATCTGATACATTTAGGTATTATTATAAATATTATGATTTAAAATTTTCATTATTTGTTGTTTCTATATAGACATTATATATGTATGAAGACATTATTTGTCTTCTATATAGACATCATATATATATATATATGAAGTGTGTATATATATATATATATATATATGAAGTATATATATATATATGAAGTATATATATTTATATGAAGTCTTTCTCTGTCACCAGGCTGGAGTTCAGTGGCATGATCTCGGCTCACTGCAACCTCTGTGTCCTGTGTTCAAATGAGTCTCCTCACTCAGCCTCCTGAAGAGTTGAAACTACAGGCATGCACTACCATGCCCAGCTAATTTTTGTACTTTTAGTAAGTCAGGGTTTCATCATGTTGGTCAGGATGGTCTCGGTCTTCTGACTTTGTGATCCGCCTGCCTCAGCCTTCCAAAGTGCTGAGATTACAGGCATGAGCCACCACACCCAGCCAACATAAAATTTTTAAAGTTGACTTTGTAACAATAGTATTTTGAAATTCAATAATTAATATTATTAGTCAGGTTTTTTTTTTGGATGTCCTATGTATACAGTCTTGTCATCTGTAAATAATGACAATTTTATTTCAATTTTTAAAACTTTATAAATGTATTTCTTTTATTGCCTTATTGTACTTTCTAGGTCTTCTAGTAGAATGTGGAAAGGCTTGGAATATTTCACCACATGAAGGATTTTTTTTCTTTTTTTGCTAGAGGCTTTTTATAGATATTCTAATTCAGATTAAAGATATTCCTCATGGTGGTAATTTTAAGCATTTATAAATTCTGCATATTGTCTCTTTTTTTCTTGCATTCATCAAAATCATCACACAATGATTCTTTTCTTGTCTTACTTTGGTAAATTACATTGAATGATATTTTGAATGATAGACTAAACTCTTAGTCTGTGAATGAACCTTAGTTATGATACATTATTCTATTTTAATATATTAGGTTGGTGCAAAGTTATTTTACTTTTTTCTAATTTTTTTTATTATACTTTAGGTTCTGGGGTACATGTGCAGATCTTGCAGGATTGTTACATAGGCATACCATGCCATAGTGGTTTGCTATCTCAATCCCCCCATCACCTACATTAGGTATTTCTCCTGTTATCCCTCCCCAATCTCCCACCCCCTGCTATCCCTCCCTTAGTCCCCACCACCCAACAGATCCCAGTGGATGATGTTCCTTTCCCTGTGTTCATGTGTTCTCATTGTTCAATACCCACTTAGGAGTGAGAACAGGCAGTGTTTGGTTTTCTGTTCCTGTGTCAGTTTACTGAGGATGATGGCTTCCAGCTTCATCCATGTTCCTGAAAATGACATGATCTCATTCTTTTTTTATGGCTGCGTAGTACTCCATGGTATGTATGTGCCACATTTTCTTTATCCAGTCTATCACTGATGGGCATTTGGGTTGGTTTCAAGTCTTTGCTATTGTAAACAGTGCCACAATGAACATTCGTGTGTGCCTGTCTTTATAATAGAATGCTTTATAATCGTTTGTGTATATACCCAGTAATGAAATTGCTGGGTCAAATGGAATTTCTATTTCTAGGTCCTTGAGGAATCGCCACACTGTATTCCACAATGGTTGCACTAATTTACACTCCCATCAACAGTGTAAAAGCTTTCCTATTTCTCCATATCCTCTCCAGCATCTGTTGTCTCTAGGTTTTTTAATGATCACCATTATAACTGGCATAAGATGGTATCTCAATGTGGTTTTGATTTGCATTTCTCTAATGACCAGTGATAATGAGCAGCTTTTCATATGTTTATTGGCCACATAAATGTCTTCTTTTGAAAAGTGCTTGTTCATATTCTTCACCCATTTTTTTGATGGTTTTTTTTTTTTTTGTAAATCTGTTTTAGTTTTTTGTAGATTCTGGACATTAGCCCTTTGTCAGATGGGTAACTTGCAAAAATTTTTTCCTATTCTGTTGGTTGCCAGTTCACTCTAATGATTGTTTATTTTGCTGTGAAGAAGCTCTTAAGCTTAATTAGATCCCATTTGTGTATCTTGGCTTTTGTTACCATTGCTTTTGATGTTTTAGTAATGAAGTACTTGCCTATGCCTATGTCCTGGATGGTATTGCCTAGGTTTTCTTCTAGGGTTTTTATGGTGTTAAGTCTTGTGTTTAAATCTTTAATCCATCTGGAGTTAATTTTTGTATAAGGTGTAAGAAAGGGGTCCAGTTTCTGCTTTCTGCACATTGCTAGCCAGTTTTCCCAAAACTATTTATTAAACAGGGAATCCTTTCCCTATTGCTTGTTTTTGTCTGGTCTGTCAAAGAACAGATGGTCGTAGATGTATGACGTTATTTTTGAGGCCTCTGTTCTGTTCCATTGGTCTATATCTCTGTTTTGGTACCAGTACCATGCTGTTTTGATTACTGCAGACTTGTAGTGTAGTTTGACGTCAGGTAGCGTGATGCCTCCAGCTTTGTTCTTTTTGCCTAGGATTTTCTTGGCTATGGAGGCTCTTTTTTGGTTCCATATGAATTTTAAGGTATTTTTTTTCCAGTTCTGTGAAGAAGGTCAATTTGATGGGGATAGCATTTAATCTATAAATTATTTTGGGCAGTATGGCCGTTTTCAAAATACTGACTTTTCCTTGCCATGGCATGAAATGTTTTTCCATCTGTTTGTGTCTTCTCTTATTTACTGAGCAGTGGTTTGTAGTTCTCCTAGAAGAGGTCCTTCATGTTCTTTGTTAGTTGTATTCCTAGGTATTTTATTCTCTTTGTAGCCATTATGAATGAGAGTTCTCTTATGATTTGGCTATTTGGCTGTTACTGGTGTATAGGAATGCTTGTGATTTTTGCACATTGATTTTGTATCCTGAGACTGCTGAAGTTGCTCATCATCTTAAGGAGATGTTGGGCTGAGATGATAGAGTCATAGAACATCTTTATTTCTGTCTTTATTTCATTATTTATCCAGTAGTTATTCAGGAGCAAGTTGTTCAGTTTCCATGTAGTTATGCGGTTTTGAGTGAGTTTCTTAATCCTGAGTTCTAATTTGATTGCACTGTGGTCTGAGATACTGGTTGTTATGATTTCCGTTCTTTTGCATTTGCTGAGGAGTAATTTACTTCCAATTATGTGGTCAATTTTAGAGTATGTGTGATGTGGTGCTGAGAATAATGTTTATTCTGTGGATTTGGAGTAGAGAGTTCTAAGATGTCTATTAGGTCTGCTCGGTACAGATCTGAGTTCAAGCCTTGGAGATCCTTGTTAATTTTCTGTCTCGTTGATCTGTCTAATATTGACCTTGGAATGTTAAAGTCTCCCACTATTATTGTGTGGAAGCCTGTCTCTTTGTAGGTCATTAAGAACTTGCTTTTTGTATCTGTATGCTCCTGTATTGGGGGCATATATACTTAGGATAGTTAGCTCTTCTTGTTGCATTGATCCTTTTATCATTATATAATGCCCTTCTTTGTCTCTTTTGAAATGTGTTGGTTTAAAGTCCATTTTATCAGAGACTAGAATTGCAACCCATGCTTTTCCTTCCTTTCCATTTGCTTGGGAAATCTTCCTCATTTCTTTATTTTGAGTCTATGTGTGTCTTTGCACATGATGTGGGTCTCCTGAATACAGCACACTGATGGGTCTTGACCTTTTATCCAATTTGCCTGTCTGTGTCTTTTGACTGAGGCATTTAGCTCATTTACATTTAAGGTTAATATTGTTAGGTGTGAATTTGATCCTACCATCTTGATACTAGCTGGTTGTTTTGCCCATTAGTTGACAATTTCTTCATTGTGTCTTTACCATTTGGTACATTTTTGCAGTGGCTGGTACTGGTTGTTCCTTTCCATGTTTAGTGCTTCCTTCACGAGCTTTTGTAAGGCAGGCCTGGTGGTGATGAAATCTCTCAGCAATTGCTTGTCCATAAAGAATTTTATTTCTCCTTCACTTATGAAGCTTAATTGTCTGGATATGAAATTCTGGGTTGAAAGTTCTTTTCTGTAAGGATGTTGAATATTGTCCCCCAGTCTCTTCTGGTTTGTAGGGTTTCTGCCAAGAGATCCACTGTAAGTCTGATGGACTTCCCTTTGTGGGTAACCTGATCTTCCTCTATGGCTGCCCATAGCATTTTTTCCTTCATTTCAACCCTGGTGAATCTGACGATTATGTGCCTTGGGGTTGCTCTTCTTGAGGAATATCTCTGTGGTGTTCTCTGTATTTTCTGGACTTGAATATTGGCCTGCTTTGCTAAGTTGGGGAAGTTCTCCTGGATTATATAATGAAGAGTGTTTTCCAGCTTGATTTCCTTCTCCCAGTCATATTCAGGTATACCTATCAAATGTAGATTTGGTCTTTTCACATAATCCCATATTTCTTGGAGACTTTGTTCATTTCTTTTCACTCTTTTTTCTCTCATCTTGCCTTCTCATTTTATTTCATTGAGCTGATCTTCAATCTCTGATATTCTTTCTTCTGCTTGATCGATTCAGCTACTGAAATTTGTGTATGCTTCGTGAAGTTCTTGTGCTGTGTTTTTCGACTCCATCAAGTTATTTATGTTCTTCTCTAAGCTTCTTATTCTAGTTAGCTAGTTAGCATTTTGTCTAACCTTTTTTCAAGATTCTTAGTTTCTTTGCATTGGGTTAGAACATTTTTCTTTAGCTCAGAGAAGTTCATTGTTACTCACCTTCTGAAGCCTGCCTGTCAATTCATCAAACTCGTTCTCCATCCATTCTTGTTCCCTCACTGGTAAGGAGTTGTGATCCCTTGGAGGAGGAGAGGCGTTCTGGTTTTTGGTGATTTCATCCTTTTTATGCTGGTTTCTTCCCATGTTCATGGATTTATCTACCTTTGGTCTTTGAAGTTGGTGACTTTCAGATGGGGTCTCTGAGTGGACATCCTTTCTCTTGAAGTTGAAGCTATTTCTTTCTGTTTTTTTTTTTTTTTTTTTTTAGTTTTCCTTCTAACCATCAAGACCCTCTGCTGCAGGACTGCTGGAGGTCTACTCCAGACCCTACTTGCCTGGGAATCACCCAAGTGGGCTGCAGAACAGCAAGGATTGCTGCCTGTTCCTTCCTCTGGTAGCTTCATTCCAGAAGGGCACCTTCAAGACGTCAGCCAGAGCTCTCCTGTATGAGATGTCTCTTTGGATATATGGGGGTCAGGGAGCCACTTGAGGAGGCAGTCTGTCACTTATCAGAGCTCAAGTGCTGTGTTGCGAGCTCTGTTTCTCACTCTAGAGCTGCTGAGCAGGGACATTTAAGTCTGCTGCAAGGGAAGTCACAACCCTCCCTTTTCTAAGGTGTTCTGTCTTGGGAAGCTGGGGCTTTATTTATAAGTCCCTGTCATGCTGCTGCCTTTTTTCAGAGATGCCCTGCCCAGCAAGGAGGAATTCTAGTCACAGTCTGACTGCAGAGATGTTGCTGAGCTGCTGCAGGCTCCGTCCAGCTGCTGTGTAAACTTCCTTGCAATTTTGTTTACACTGGTAATGGTGGACTGCCTCAGTAATGGTGGACTGCCTTGGTTAGGGTGGATGCCCTTTCCCCCACCGAGCTTGACCTTCCAGGGTCGAGCTCAAACGGCTGTGCTGGCTGTGAACCTCTCAAGCCAGTGGATTTCAGTTTGCTTGTCTTTGTGGAGGTGGGACCCACTGAGCCAGATCACTTGTCTCCCTACCTTCAGCCCCCTTTTTTTCAGGGTAGTGGGTGGCTCTGTCTCACAGGGGTTCCAGATGCCAGCTACAACAGCTGCTCAGGTTTGTGCTGGAAACCTGCAGCACCCAATGGATCAGCCACCCAGATTTGTGCTGGAAACCCATGGCATTCATTGGCCCAGAAGAAATCTTCTGATCTGTGGGCTGTAAAGACCATGGGAGAAGCACAGTATCTGAATTGGAGTGCTGCGGTGGCCGGAAAAGTCCCTGATGTCCTCTCTTGAGTAGGAGCAGGGGGTCCTCCAGCCCATTGCACTTCCTGGGTTAGGCAGTGCCCCACCCTGCCTCGGTTTGCTCTCTTTGGGCTACACCCACTGTCCAACCAGTCCCATTTAGATGAACCTGGTACCTCAGTTAGAAATGGGGAGATCACTCACCTTCTACATTGCTCTCACTGGGAACTGCACTCCAGAGCTTTTCCTATTCTGCCATCTTGACAGAAGTCCCTTTTTTTTCCTACTTTTAATGGCAAAAACTGCAACTGTTTTTGCACCAACCTAATATTTCTTGTTATGATCTATATTTTCTTATATTTCTATGTAATTTGTGAGATGGGTATTATTTCTTTTTTAAAAGTTTGGAACAATTCACTGTCAGGGGATCTGAATTCAGTGTCTGAATTTGTAATTCCAGTTACATGACATTTTGGAAAAGGCAAAACTATAAGGTAATAAGTTATACCATTGGTTGTCAAGGACCAAGGTGTGTGGAATGGTATTGACTATTAAGAGTTAAAAAGAATCTTGTTGAAATAACAAAAGTATTCTATATTTTGAGGTAGTGATTACACGGCTGCATACATTTAGCCCAGAGTCTGTGAACTGCGCAATCTACATTGTACACTTAAAAAAATAATGAATTTGACTTTTTAAATGATCAATATATGTGATTTGTCAAAAATGTAATGCAATTATATTTCAATAATGTACTTCAGTTAATTTTACTTAAAAATATATATTCAGTCTTGAGAGAGGTCATGTGGAAATAAGTGTTTGGAAAATGTGCTGGATTTAAAGTAAAAAAATGGATATTAATCTCAGCTCTGCTTTTCAGTTTCATCATCTTAGATAAGTCATTTAACTTCCCAGAGCAATCTCATTTGTAGACAAAAACTTGGGTTTCTATCATCCAGTTTGCCTAAAAAGTTCAATAAATACTATTTTAAAACATCAAGGCCAAAGTAGCAATGCAACAACTATCTGTCAAACTTATATATGCCATCAAGTGTCTTTATCACCTTGTTACCCTGTCTTCAACGAGGATATTTAAAAACTCTTCATGGAAATAACACTTTTTACATCTGTAATGAACACTCATATAAAACAAAACACTCTCTTCTTTGACTTATCTAAATTAGCTGGATTAAAGTTATAAAATGGAATATGACTACTTAATTTAAAGAGCATAACTGGAGTAATAAAAAGCCTTATTTTCTTTCATTGTATTTTTATTAAGTACGTGCAAGCTGCCTGCCAAGCAACCAACCTAATTCTATTATGTGAGTGATCTGATGTTTGTAAAGTCTGAGCAAGAGGATGCTCTTAACCCCTCCTTGCCACTGAACATTCCCACTTCAGAAGCCAGTCTAGCTATGTTCTTGCTTTTCTTTTTTTCTTTTTTCTTTTTTTGAGACAGTCTTTCGGTCTTGTTGCCCAGGCTGGAGTACAATGGCGTGACTGCGCCTCACTGAAATCTCCACCTTCTGGGCTCAAGCGATTATCCTGCCTCAGCCTCCTGAGCAGCTGAAATTACAGATGCCTGACACCGCACCTGGCTAATTTTTATATTTTTAGTAGAGATGGGGTTTCACCATGTTGGCCATGCTAGTCTCAAATTCCTAACCTCAGTTGATCCATCTATTTCAGCCTCCCAGAATGCTGGGATTACAGCATGAGCCACTTTGCCTGGCAGTTCTTGGTTTTCTAGTCTAACTACAGTCACAGTGATGCCATATACACCAACTTTGGATATGGACCTGCAATCTAGCCTTCAGAGTTCCTTGATTTCTGCTAGCTTTCCAACTCTTTGGTTAATTCTAGGTGCGGCACATATTCCTCCAGTAAATTTATCTATTTATTGTGTCATGGCAAGTGTTAGTTTATGTTGACCATAATAATAACCTTGATTTATCTGTAGGGAACATGAAAAGTCATTGCCCTCAAGGAGATTTCTGCTTAGATTGGTTTGGAAATTAGACAACCTGCTTCACAAAGTAAAACTGATGACAATCTGCCAAGTAATTGAATATACTGAAAGAAAAATGAGTAAAAGGAGACTTTGACTTCTGGTTGTGATGGTGTTTCAAAAACCAGATTTATTCTCATGTCTTAAAAACAAAACTGAACAGAAAAAAACGGAAAAAATATGAAATGATGGTTTTGCATATTGGAAAACAGACAGTAGAAGAGTGTGATCCAGCAAAAGGGTGGCAAACAAACAAAGTAGGCTTTACACGTGCCCTGTGTTGAAGAGAAAGAAGGCTATACCTGAATAGAGCCCAGCGGTCTTCTTGCATAAAGGGGTTGGAGTCAGAGTCTGAGGAAGCCAAGTTGTCAAGAATTAATGGAGCAGAGTACCATGTTTGCCAAAGCAAGTCCAAGGTTGGTCCAGATTGAATGACGTTGGGGAATGGACTCCAGTTTTTGATGGAATCACTTTGTAGTGATTGTTAGTACAACAAAGAAAGATTAGGAACAAAGTTTTTAATGATCCATCTACCATGTATATTTTAATTAAAATAACCAACCTCATGAGTGGCACTTTGTAGTCTTAATGTTATTCTCCACTTTCTGTTTGAAACAAGAAATGGGTAATCCAGGCATAAAGGAAAGACTTGGTCCCACTAACAATTTTATTTTCTGTGAGTTTATCTTGTGGTTACATTTTCACTTTGAGTGGCCCATTTCCTGTATGGAATTTAAAAATTTGTAACTCTGTTTACAGTTATCATTAAATCCTGAAATACTTGTCAGTTTTCTTACCAGCTAGTTATTTTTTTAAACTAAAATTGTGTATCTCTCAAACCACTAAGCAGCAGATATTTGATCTACATATTCAATAGCATATAAATTGTATCCCAGTTCATATTAATTGGGGACTAATTAAAGGAATTTTACTATATTTCCTGAGCAAATTCACTTTAGGTATAAGATACCTTAGAAATAAATTGTCTGAACAATATATATACAACATAGTAAAGCAATAGTACTGCTACAGTGAGCTGGTAGCCAATGACTCAAATCTCTGACCCCACAACCCTCTAGGCTTGCCTTGAAAAAGCCCATATATGCCATAAAATATGCATTATAGATGAAAAAAACAGAAGAGCCCAAGAGTTTCTTATAATTATATGATTTAATTATCTAAAAATAAGCCTAGTTAGAAAAGGATTTTGAACATTTGAAAGAAAATAGCAACTTTAAAGACTTAATTGGTTCTTTATTAGCAAATTATTTTCAGCAAGTTGGTATAATATTTCTTCATTGAATAATTCAAAATGGAGAAAACTGACAATCCACAAATGCTGAATAATTTGCCAGTGTGAGAGAATTAGCAGAGAGACATTTTAATTATCATTTGAATAAAAATGATAATTTTTATATTGTTTTACATTAAAATATTTGTGTTACAAATATTTCACCTTAATTGAATCTACTTGAATCTAATAGACTAATGAATATATACTCATATTTTCAACTCTCAGGTACTGAATGTACTGGACATTCATTTGTTTAGCTACTTATTACCTTTGAATATCCTATTTTTATTCATTTCCGAATTTGTGAATCTTGTCTTCTTAAGGCAGAAAACAGGAAGCTTGAATTGCTAGGCTCCTGTGAAGATGGTATTCACATGTATGACTAGGTTTTGCCATAAGAGAATTAACAAAACAGATTCAACAATGAGCAATATGAGAGAATAAATCTTCTAACAAAAGTGTTGTGAAACCCATCTGATTCTTTGAGGAAGACAATAGTAGAGGTTTTGGCTTTCAGTTTTAATTTTTAATACAACAGTAATGTAGAAACTGTGACAAGTGGTATCATTAGCAAAACTCCCATATACTTGGTTGAGCTGCCAGATAAATTACACAATGCTCAGTTAAATCTGAATTTCAGATATATAATAATATCTTACTCTTAAGCATACCTCAAATATTGCATGGATATACTGTCACTAAAATAAATATGTGGTGTTTATGTGCTTTGTATTCTTATTTGCTAAATCTGGCCGCAGGCTTGTATCCCTTCTTGAGACCTCTGAGCCACCTGAAATAACCTTAAGAAATTACATTTGATTTAAACTAGCTAGAGTTAATTTTATTATCAAAGTTGTAATGACAAAACTTCTTGAGTTAGTATAGAAGCCACTAGTGTTAAGAGCTACAAAGTGGGTACTATTCAAACAGGTTTCAGAGCCAGGGAGGCAACCAGAATGGATCGATCTGCAGTCATGTTTGGCTGTGGCTAATTTATCATTGGTGCCTAGCACAAAAAGGAAATGAGCCATAAGAAAAAAAGAAAAGGAATTCTTTAGTCAGGGAGATCTATCTTCATAAAGAGTCAAAGATTTTCAATAATTTCTAAGATGTGACTTAGTTTGGCAAAAGAACAGTTTAAATAACCTTGAAGAAGGAGTCCTCAAGGTTATGTTGCCCAGACTTTCTATAAACCTTTCAATCAGCTTCCTCCAAAAGAATCCGTCACTATTTCCTAGGAAAATTGTGCCCTGAGAAGAGCCAAGGGTGTATTCAGTGATTGACAAAGTTTCTGAAATAACACTAATTCCTGGTCTTGAATTTCACTGTGGTTTACATGTTTCTGGAGGTCAGATGATAAATGGAATTTGGCACAAGTCTCCCTTAGAGTGGTCCCATTGATCTATAAATATATTCTGTGGTTACATCTCAATCTCTAATGTATGAGTTGAAAAAATATAATCAGCAACTGGGAGAGTTTATACATTGGCCCTTTGACTTACAAAAGGATATAAACTGTCAGGTGGAAATTTCTGGAGCATCTCTGTGTCAAAATAGTAAACAAAAATTAAGACTGCATTCCTAATAAAATGTAAATATTGGTGCCATCATCAAAAACCTGAAAGGTGTAGTTTTTGTGATTCTGCTCCTATTCATACCTCTGTAACTCTGAGATCTGCTAGTTTGTAGTAGCCAAGAATACAACACAATTTCAATTAAATGGCAGCTGAGATTTCTGCCTGGTTATTGAAGACTTCCTGACACTAGAATAAAAAGGAATCAAAAGGTGTTTTTGTTAGGTGGGTTATTGGTTTGATTATTAAGGAGATGGGATTTTTGTTAACCTAATCTGAGAAGAAGGAATTAGAGATAAACCCAGAGGTCCTTTGAAGTACCATCTAGTACTTGTACTTCTATGTGTTTTAAGTACATCATAATAACTATAAAATAACCAAAGGTTTCTTTAGGAAAATCAGTTTTGAATCACTTTCACAAATAAATAACATTGAGTAACTCAGTCACTTGCTGAGAGCAAAGTGAATATAAATTACATATTGAAAAATGTAGTCTCAATATGAAGTACAGCCTTTTAGTCAATTGCACATGTGTAGAAAGGTAATCTATTTATTACCTTTCTACAATGTATGTATGTACATATGTATCTCTCCATTAGTCTGTTTAAATGTTTCACTTTTCTCCTTCTTCTCATGTAGCAGAGAGAACTGTAGTCTATTTTTTCTTACATTAATTTTATGTCTTTACATTACTTTTATCACAAGGTTTCCACCTTTTGATATAATCAAAACCTAATTATCCCCCAAAGGTTCCACCTCCTAATACCATCCCATTGGAGGTTAGATTTTCAACATTTAAATTTTAAGAAGATAAATACATGCAGTCTATAACAACTGGTCTATAAAAGGAATGTTTATTACTCAGAAATCTTGGACTAGTATATTGAATAATTAACTTGACTTTTTTATTGAGAAGTGTGATGTCTTGTTATTTGTATGAAGAATAGTTATAAGTTTGGGTCCATGCTGTTGGGAGTTTAAATAGAGCCCATGTTAATAAAGAGAAGCTAATATTAAGATTTAGGCTCTAATGGAAATTCATAATTTTTAGTGGCCTAACATCTATATAGACCCTGTCTATATTTGAAGATAATTCTTATTTTGAACATTGCCTTACTAGGTTAGAAGTCAGGAAATTGTTTTCCCTAGTCTCCCTTAAAGCTCAGATTCAGAGTGGTGATTGATGTTCTATTCATATGTACTTTAAATTTGGAGTAAGACAAAACAATAAGTGATTTATCTTCAGAAAATGTGCTGACAAGCATACCTGATTCTATGTAGAAGACAGGGACAATACTTCTGTCCTATGCATTAAAGTTACCATTTGAGAATGGTTGTAGAAACCCAATAGTGACTTTGGCTGTAGATCCTGCCTGTATAAGTATAGGGCATCAGAATCTGTCACTTCCTTTTATTTAATTCTATGAACAAGTTAGAATCTTCCAATAAATTTCTTTTCTATTATTGTGGATTATGTTGTTTTGAATTAAGGCAGCCAGTGGTATAGATACCATTTGTCAACACTCAAATTCAGTTTACGCCTAACATGTTCGTCCTATATTCTTCTGGAAACTAACTCATCCTCTTGAATTTAAAAGTCTATTAAGGCCACCAAAAGTTTAGAAAAAATTTTCAAATTCAATATTAACTTCATCTCTTTTTCCATTTCTATATATTAGTTGATACACCTTGAAGCTTCCACATGATTTTCCTACAAATCAGAAGACCATGTCAGGATAACTTAGGAAAGTGTTCCAAATGTTTCATACCCAGTGATATTTAAAAATCCTCTCTCTATTTGTAAATGATTACTGGAGTAGGTAAGCATGAGAGTAACATGTTCTAAAAACAAAACACAACAACAGCAAAAACTCAGGTTAAATAATGGTATAATAGTTTTGAACTTTGGATTCAAAGACCAGAGTTTGTTGTCAATTCCAATTCTATACTTATAAATGTGCCTGGACAAGATCTTTAAAGTCTTTATCAATATATTCATTAATCCAAAGATAGCAATAATATCAATCTTGTATGGTTATCACGAGAATAATAAAATTCACAAATATACCAGCCCATCTAATCTCTGAAACACAGAAAGAATTTGATAGACACCTCTTTTCTAGCTCTTTTTCATCTTTATGTCATTGGTCCTATTTCCAACAGCCTTCTCCAAAACCTCATTAGCAGTTTCCTGGACTATTGTAGCAGATCATAATTTTTCCCCCCTTTTTGGTTTCTCATTTTTCAAATCATCAAGTCTACTGTTGAAGAAAAATGATTAGCTAGAAATGCAATTGTAATCATATTTATCTTGTTCAGTGTTTTCCCATTGTCTCACACAGAGTAGACAATGTTAATTTGTATTTCAATCATCTCCAAAGTATAGCCTAGCTACGTATGTCCAGGTGCTTCTCTCACTACTTCACTATACATGCCTTAAACTTACATTTACCTCTAACCCATGTGATTTTTCAAAGGGGCTGCCAAATTCTTTTCATTTTGTACACTTCTTTACTTTCTGTCTTTCCAGACAGTTCTTAAGCTCTGTTTATTTCACAGCTTTCACCCATTGTTAAATGTAGGCTTTCAGACAACCTTCTCTAAATAACAAAACCCAATGATAACTTTTGTCTTGATGTTATATTATGGATGTGTGTGGTTTTGATTTCTATATCCATTGTCTTACTTATTTTACCTTAGCTTTCCATACAGAAGTACATGTTGGATTTCTTAAATTCATAGATTTTCAGGATTAAAGAGTACTTTGAAATTATCTAATCTTATGCCAAAGCAAACAGTTTCCCAAATATTACCTTTAGGCCGGAGGGCAGAGCTATTATGTAATCTGAATATGAAGCCTACTTCTGTAATTATTCTGAAAAGTATGTCTTTGTATATGAAACAGAAAATCAACACTACATCACACTTTAACATCACACTTAAGTCCTGTATTATCTTAGGCAATTGGGCTGCTGTATCAAATTATTATAGACTGGATGGCTTAAGCAACACTTTATTTCTCACAGTCTGGAGGCTGGGAAGTCCAAGGTTAAGGTGCCAGTAAATTTGGTATCTGCTGAGGACACTATTTCTAGCTTACAGGTAAGTATTTTCTCATGCTATCCTTACATAGCCAAGAGAGCAGAGAGCAAGATATCCTGTGTCTTTTTATAAGGATACTGATATCATTCATGAAGGCTTCCTCTCACAACCTAATTATCTCTTGAAGACTCCACCTCCTAATACTAGCATATTGGAGGTTAATATTTCAACATTTGAACTTTGGGTGATTCATATATTTAATTCATAACACATTTATTATCTAGTCAGTTAAAACTAAGACTTATTTTTTTAAAAAAATACAGTATCCATTATTTTACTGGATACTAAAAACACTTGGTTTGTAGTGCTCAAGTGGAGTAATGCAAAATTTCCCTGTTAAATACCCTCTTAAGAAAGACATTGGAGGTTCTTAAAACTAGAAAACAATTTTCAAATTATTTGGATGATGATGAAATATTTATATATGAAGACATTAAAGCCAAATAAATATGATCTTAAAGATCGTTAAGTTACATATCCTAAAATGTAGCTGTGAAATATTCTATTATCTATGTCATTGGACTAATGCATATAGTGTAGATAGAACTCAGGTATTCAGAAAGGTCTCTCTAAGTTGTTACCATTGGTGCTATAGTGCATCTTTAATGTACTATGGTTACATAATTATTTGAGGGCTTGAGAAAGAATATAATGGTGTGTTGGCCAGTAACTATTCTAAGACACCTTAGATCCTTTGGTCTCAAAACTTTACTGCATTTATGACACTCAACCATCCACTGTTTGAAATATTTACTTAATCCACCTGGTAAAAAACAGTAAGCCCCAGAATTTACCATTATTTTTGAAGAAGGCAATAATACAAATGTTTGCATTTCAGCTGGCATCATTTCTGCCCCTGATAAATCTCAAAGGCTCCTAGTTATTAGACCCTTAGAACTTCCTAGGATCCCATTTTCTAGGCCAAATTGCAAAGAAAACTCAGAAAAATGGAAATTCGTAAAAGAAATAACACTGTGCTGCCAACGTTCAATGGGAAAGAATTGCTTGACAAGCAGTCCAAAAACAGGAATGAGCATTTTTACAATATTGTACGTGTGTACTGTTCCCATCAATTTATAATGAGGACAGCTGGAGGAAAAAGAAAGAAAGAAAACAGCAACTACAGCAGAGATGCAGGAAGCTAAACATTAAGAGCATGTCTAAAGGGCTGAATTGACTTTAAAAGTGAATTTGGAGGACTTCAAATGGGGGCTTATTTAGCTAAATATTTTAGAATATTTTAATTAAATCAATGTGGCTCAGGGTTGAAATCTTCCCTAAGGATCCAAATTGGACACAAATAGCTCATCAAATTGACACTCTGATTCTTTTTTCATTAATGAAAGCCTGTATATATGCTTTAATTGTGGCCAGATATTCCTTCTGGAAAAGTGCAATTTGGAGGGCAAAGTAGCATATTTAGTGCTTAAAGGTCTACCATGTAAAATAATGACTTAATATTTTCTGCAAGACTCTAGAGAACAGATGTAGGACCAATGAATTGCACTCAGTGGGCGATCATATTCAGCTTAATACAGAAGATGCACCCTTGGAATTGCTCATTAACTGGAATGATGTGCCTTTCAAGGTCAGAACTCCCTGTCAAAGAGATGTTTAGTATGTGTAAAATGTTTCTATTTTTGAATTATGTGAGGACACTGTAAACTTATGTCAAAATTTCAAAGATCTTAACTATTTTACTTTATATTTGATAGGATTGAGCTAAGTGTGTATACTTTTAATGAATGCTACAAACATTCTAATTTCATAAGCATCAAATACTTTCTTAGTAATGTTAACTAGATCACTTGTAATGCAATCTTCTTGCATTTATACTGAACAGGGAATAAAATTTGAATAATGTTATTTCCATGTATTAATTGTGTTATAATTAAGATAGCATGGAAACCAATATGTTAAAGCAATTGTTTTCTATTCTTAATTTGTTATGGTATTGTAGATGTTTTCAATTGTCTTATGAGGTACTCACTCACATAGATAAAATATAGTGCTTCTATATTAGTGAATGTAGTTTGTCATCAAGCCCTTTAACAAGAAGGGCTGGAGAAAGCTAAAAAGAATAAACTGAGTGATAACAAGGCAATTACTGAAGGTTATTATTTTCTCCTTCGACTTCAGATTTTTTTGTTGTTGTTTCAATAGGAAGTTATTCCCCTTAGAGCTCAATTTCTCCTTTAACTTGGTGATTCTTTGATATCCTAGAACTGGATTCCATTTTTATGTGATTCTTCATAGAATTGCATAAGATGAGAGAAGCATACATTTGATTTGTCCGTGAACTGGTTTTTATCAAAGGAGAATGACCGATGAATTTACTAAAAGAGTCAGAACAAACTTTGATCAGAAGACCAAAGAAACAGGAAAGATTAAGTATAGACGGACTTGCCTCGGGAGGGAGAATTCTGACTGAAACAGCAGAATTCTCACACTGTTGTAGATACTTCGCCCTGATAAAGTTATTCATTTTTATGTGTTGAAATAAGTAAGGATAGAAAAATGAAAGATTTGAAATGATTAGATATTTTTGGTGAATCTAAGTGAGATAAAAGATAGTGATCTAGTCAACAGGGAATAAAACTTAAGAATTGGAGAAATTATGTCTTTTTATGGCTTCTCCATATTTCCATTACTTGCAATCATTTCTTTGTGATAAGTTTTGAAAACAACTTTTCAGTTAATTTTTTAAAATCTAAAAGTTGACTTTGTGTTTTCATAGTGGTACATTTTCCATCAACAAACTGGCAGAGAATTGTTTGCATAGGATAAAACTCAGTGAAAGAAAAAAATAATACTTTTTGGATGGTAGAATCAGTATAAACAATGTAATATTTACTTATATATTTAACAAGCACTTCCATAGATTACAGTTAGAAACACACCTATTTCAACATGCCCTGACAAAGATAATGCATGTAATATGCCTAATATCTCTCTATGGTAGGTATTTTTAGACCCACTCCATAGATGAGAAAATAAAGCCCCAAAATGATTAAATAACATGCCCAAATTCCCAGAATAATAAATGGTAACACAGGCAATCTAATGCTAGGAGCTTACCTCTTAACCATTACACTACCTTCTTTTATAATACTAAGTAAACGTTTAATTTTGTTGAAGTTTGTTAAAAATCCAAAGTAATGTCTACCCACTACCATTAGTAATACAAATTTCAAACTACTTTGCAAATCAGTTGTACGTTCACTTGATGCCTCAATGTTGTTACATTAAAAACGTCAACATCAATCATCTTTTTGAAAGATTTTGGTGGAAATCATCCAACATACTGGGATAAAAAGCCAAACCGAGGTAGAAACAGAGGTCAGAATGTGATTTAAAAAAAATAATAATTCATAGTGGCCAAGTGTGGTGACTCATGCCTGTAATCTTAGCACTTTAGCCAAAGCAGGAGGATTGCTTGGATCCAGGAGTTTGAGACTAGCCTGGGCAACATAGTGAGACCCTATCTTTATATTATTATATATGTGTGTGTATACACACACACACACACACACACACACACATATACACACATACACATACCCATACATATATATGGCTTCAGAAGATGTATATATATATATATATATATATATATATATATATATTTCAGAAGAGATCTATATCTCAGAAGATATATATATATATATATATATATATAAAATATTTTGAAGCCTCCCTCCATGGCTTGCAGATATCCACCTTACAGCAGTGTTCTCACATGATCTCTCCTCTGGTTCTGTTCATACATCCAAATTCCCTCTTATTATAAGGACACCAGTCTGAATAGATTAGGGTTCAACTTAATGGTCTTATATTTAATTGAATTGCCTCTAATGTCAGATATAGGTGATGGGGAGGAAGGCAGCAAACCACATTGCCATGTTTGTACCTATGCAACAATCTTGCATGTTCTTCACATGTACCCCAAAATCTAAAACGTAATTATATATATATAGTCTTATTTCTAAATATAAATATAAATGTATTTATATATATTTATATAGTTTCTATATATTAATGTATCTAAATATATTTATATATATATATTTAAAATATATATAAAATATTTCTAGGAACTCACTTTCATAAGCTGTTAGAAGAAGTAATTCTTGAATTTATAGCTGGCTAGGGAAGCAGAATTAAAATACTTATAAAGTTAAATACTAACACAAGCAATGGAAAAGTACATTGTGATTTATAAAACTTATACTTGGTTTGAATTTTCATGAATTTCCTACTAATCTATAGAAATATAGTACATGCTACATCCTGTGATATGATATTTAAATATATTTGTGGAATGCCTTAGGTTTGCATTAAATTTATCATGTACATAAATACAAAGTTTCAAATGATTGTAATCACTTTTCTGGGAAAATTCATTAATTTTAGAATGTTATGAAAAGTGTCTGTAGTACATAGATGCTGAAGATATAATTTAGAAATTAAATTACCAATATAGATAGTCACTTTCAGTTATCAAATTCAGTTTGAGACACTGTTTACAAAACACTCATTATTTGAACCTGGAATAAATTAAAGAAGAAATACGAGAATTCAGAGAAGTTAAAAGTAAATTTTATGTTTGTACAGAAGCTGAAGATAAATATTTTACATTTTGTTTACATAATTTATGTATTAAAAGTTTCTCGCTTGATTTTTATCAAGTAACATGCATTATCTACTGTATTTTTGTAACTTTTATTAGTTTTCTATGTCTGTTATAACAAAATATTACAAACTGAGTGGCTTAAAAAACAGAGAATTATGTTCTCATAGTTCTAAATGCTAGAAGAGCAAGATACAGGTGTTGTCAGAGTTTGGTTTCTTCTGAAGCCTCTCTCCGTGGCTTGCAGATATCCATCTTAGAACAGTATTTTCACATGATCTTTCCTCTGGTTCTGCATATCCCTGGGTCTGTTTGTACATCCAAATTCTCTCTTATTATAAGGACACCAGTCAGAATAGATTAGGGTTCAACCTAATGGTCTTATATTTAATTGAATTGCCTCTTTAAAGCTCTTATCTCTAAATACAGTCATATTCTGAGATGCCAGAAGTTAAGGCTTCAACATATAGATTTTGGAGGGACAAAATTCAGCCCATAACACACCTCATATATGCTCAAGGCTTTGGTAGACTCTGCTGGCAATGCAAATAATAAAGAAGACATTAACTTGGCTTTGCATGGTACACAATATAATGTAACATAAGACAATCACATATTAATTGTAAATAACATTAGTACTGACAAAGAATTTGTAAGACACAACAGTAGTTTGTGGATTTGGGCTATTCTTTCACCCATGGCATACAATTGCACATAGTTTTATGGAAAAATGTTTTCCAGCTTGATCTATGGCCATAGAAGCCTAGAGAAAAAAAAAAGTCTTTATTAAAGCAGAACAGAGTTTAGTTATGTCTGAAGAAGAACAGGTGAAAAAATACTGGCAAAATTATTAGAGAAGTTTTGTAACTTTTTGCTTACTTTTTAAAAAGATTATAACAAAACATATATGCAAGAGCTTTTACAGGCTTATGAGATTTGCAGATTTTCTTTTCTATCACCATTTTAGACAGTTTGAACATTGGATTACATGAATAGTAATATCTACCAGCAACCCTCTGCACTTGGACATTATCAAGTCAACGTTTGATTAATGCAAAAGCATACCAACTAATATGCCATTTAAGTTTCTTCTGATCTTATCTATTCTTTATATTGCCAGGGAAATAACTAACCTGCTTAGCAAATTTCAAAGACTCTCATAGTTTCCATGGCTGGGGCTGAACTCAACCAACCGCTTAGCTGTCTCTGGTACATGTCTCTACTTTATCTCTCATTAACTCAGAAGTCTAATTCCAACGTCTGTCAATCCAACAACTTCAGTGTTCTTGAAGCAAATAATGTTTAGTTGTCTTTTTGTGTTTCTTTTCTGGCACCTCCACATTTTAATGTATTCTTTATTGCCTACACTTATTTGATGTATATTTTATGACACAGTGCAAACCACTTCTCTTTCAATACATTTTCTTGGATCATATTTCTCTATGGGTATAGTCCACTTATCGATCTCATTTTATGATATCGTACTTTGTTCTACATATTAACACTTATTTTATACTATTTTATATTACTTAAAAGTTTATCTTAATTCATTTTGTATTATTAAAAGAGTTTGAAATTTGAAAACAGCAGACATCAAAGCCACACAGTGAGGAGTTGTAATATTGTTCCTCTCAAAGATGAATAATTTAGAGATATTCACTTAATTTCTCTGAACTGAAGTGTCCTCATAGTAACAATTTAGCGAATAATGTCTGTTTCATATGATTGGTTAAATATATGTCATCACATAATACCTCCCAGGTGATAGTATTCTTTTCTGTCCTTATTTTTTCATTTCTTTGGCAATTTTCACATTCCCCAAGATTTTATTTAGTTTATTTTTTTTTAACCAACATGAAGCCAACATTCCAAACTTCCTTTTTTTTTTATGTCATGTCTGTGTGTTTCAGGTGCAGCCTGGAAAACAATCTACTCTAGGTATTTCATTCAGAAAGGGATTTAATATAGGAAATTTATTGTAGAAGTGTTAGAAAGTAGAAGGGCTTTAGGAACAAAAATACATGAAAAGAAGGGCAATGTTACTCAGAGTATAATAAGAGCAAGAAGCTGTTATTATCCCCTGGGGAGAGGTAAATGAGGAAAAAAAAAAAACAATATTATCTGTGTATCACTAATTAAAGAAGCTGTCATTGCTCATGGGGCTGAGATCAGGTTGAAAGAAGGTGATATTTCTGGGAAAGTAATAACCCAAATTTCTTTTAATGCTGAAGGTATCTCCCACTGACAGTAATTAATCACAACTCAGTTGGAAAAGGATCAGGTGAAGTATAATTTTCAGACTTTCAGTCTTGTAGGCATAGCACTATGCTTGTCAGGTTTTTTTAGGTTATGCTACAGCAACAAACAGCCACATAATATTTGTGGTTTGCAGCTATGCTGTATTTCTATCTTGGTTACATGTCAGCAGCTTCAATGTAGTTGAAGCTCTTCTCCATGTGTCTTCTTTTTCAGGCTGCACGAGTAACATATTTTGGAAATACCATTTTCAGTATGGAGTAAAAGAGCAAGATTGCTGAGCCCCACAATGACTTTTAAAATTTCTGCTTTGAACTGGCCTTTGTCATTTCAACTCACATTCTATTGGCCGACAATGCCATGTAGCCAAAATCTCACAATGTGGCTGGTTGAGTTGCATAAAGGAAGGACATAGAATTTACCTTTTTGTGGGGGGGAGCAGGTGGTGGAAGGGGAAAGATGTAATTTCCTCTCATAGATAAATAGAGGAAATGGATTTGAGAAGAAAAATGTCATGCACCACAATTCATTTTCTTGGTCACAAATATTCACTTGCCTTCTTTCTTTCTCTTTATGCAAAATTCAGCACAGTGTTTCCACAAAAAGGACAGTGTAAAACCTCCATTCAATCTCAGCAATGGATGACCCAAAGTCTTCAAATAGTCTCTACAAGGAGTACATCTTGGTTAAGAAACTATAAAAGAAAAAAAAAGAATGATACTCTGTCTTCCAAATGCCTAAGGTTTAGTGATTAAGAAGAGATAAAATGGAAATAATAATAAGTCAAATTCAGAAACAGCAAGAACTGGAAACAAATATCAGATACTTGTTGGTAGAAATTATAAAATGTTGATCTCAATATAGCCCCTAACTTTCAAGTATGGAATGTTTTCTATTGAGCCTTAGTTCTAATTCATGAGACTTGCTTCTCCCTTGGTTCTTGGCTCTTGACTCCATTTTCTGAAAAGTTCTTCCTTTTCCATTATCCCTCCTGGTCATATATGGAGAAGTCATTGAATTATGTGACTTCTTTAGAACCTGAAAGACTTTTTTTCTCACCTTCATTCTGCCATGGAAGTTTGACAGCCCGAAGGTTATTGTACACCTTGAACAGCCACAGTATCTTTTAATTTAGGGTAGTAGCTTTTTTGGCAGTGCACCTCACTCAAAAACTCTGCCAATAGTGTATTTATTTGATTCTAGTCAGGGTAATTGTGCTAATAGCTTGACCCATAATTCTTTCTTAGCTATGCTTCTCCTGTACCTGACCTGAGATACAGGTCATTTGAGTTGGTCAGTCATTAGGAGAGAGTACCACACCATCAGTCTCTTTACCCTGAGACGTTTTGTCCATTAAAAAGAATTTCTAGGGTAACTTAAGGGTACTACACTTGTTTTATTAACAAAAGGTTACTGACAGTCATGTACTAGATTTGATCTTTGCTCTGTGGCTGAACCTCAATTTATTTTTTACCTATTCCATCTCTCACCTTTTAAGTCCTGAAATTTCTGGAGTCTCTATTCTCCATCCTCAGCCAACTCTTTTCTAAGCCAAATTAGTTCCTGTAGCTGTTGATCAAATGTAGCTAATGTCAAAGAAAAATGTCACCAGGTGGAATTAAACAGGCAGGAAATCATCAGTGGAGACTACTGCAGTAAAGGAGAGATACTGAACTCAACTCAACTGAAAAACAGACAGGAGAACTTTTAAACACTGGGGTAAGTGGAAAAGTTTTGAAAGACATTGTTGGGAGGTTGTCCAGTGTAATTAAGACTACTGTTTTTGCTAATTGGCACCTATATTCCTATAGAGATTATAGTGAAAAAGGAGCCCCATCTTTGATGATGATTGCACATGTCAAAAGAATGGCTTCCAGGCCCTTGAAAAAAAGACGTTCGTGGACTGTATAGAAGATTTGCATCATCAAAAGGGCAGAGAAAGAATTTACAACTGCAAGTCTTCTAAAGTAAATGCTTTAAGAGAAGAAAAGTCAGGGATTTATAGTCAGAAAGAAGCCTATCTAAAGTTTAGTTAAGATAGAGAATGTTAAGGCTGTCTTAGGCACTAATAATAATTGTCTCCTCAGTAACATTACTGATTCCAACCTTCCTTTGATGAAATCTACAACACGTTATTTGCCCTACAATCATCACAGGTAAAAATTTCACAAAATATTTTGCATTTTTAGCTTATGATGTGGCTGTTTTTTAAAGATTCAATTGCAGTTTAGAACTTGCCTCCTCCCCAGCCCCCAAAGACAGTGTCACATATTGTAGAGTGATGTTAGGAAATAATCTCATTTTTCAGTGTCAGTTTTATAAGGTTTTACTTCAGTTACAACCTGAACATCTCCATGGCTTATATGCTGGTTTATTTCTCACTCACATTGCATATTATTAGCTAAATGTTGCATGTGTCTTAGTTCCATAGAGTTTCTATTCTGGAACTTGATATCAAAGAACAGGCTGTATTTGAGACACATTATTCTCATGGCAGATGGTGAAAACAAGAGTAAGCAAAAATATAGGACAGCTAGTTAAATTATTGCTTGGAATGTGCTTACATCACTTCTGGCCACATTTTATTAACCAGAGAAAGTCAAATGGTCACACAGCTGACAGTAGAATCATGAAATACACTTCTGCCAGGGGATGGCCCCACAAGTCACATGGCCAAGAGAATGATGAATATTTCTCTTACAGAGTAGGAGGCTCCTCTTTGGAGACTTTCAGAACTAAAATGCAACCAATTATAAGAGCACACTGTTGGAAGGGGCATGAGGGCCTTAGAACCAACAGATGATAACCAGTATTTGATTTTAAAAAACTTTGTATCAAAATTGTCTTACCAATACTGATTGCTTTTCAGAATGCTTCTGCGAAACTCCATGTGATTTTGTAATTGGAAAACATTTGGGAAATCAATTTTTCAGTGAGTAGTTTAATGTGTAAGTTCATTTGAGTGAGGTCTTGGTCAAGTGGCAGTCAGTTGAATGAACTGGAAAAGATCACAGAATAGTGTTTGACTCAAGCCAATTCATTTTATTTTACTGCTTTTGGGTTCATAAATATTCATGACATTTGAACATGGAAGGGAAATAGGTTCTGCAGAGCTTGTGTTATAAAGTAAGTACTTCCTACCATATTTATTCAAATAAAAGCAGACAAAAGATACAAATGCATTAAGATCTATGCCAGTTATTTCAACAGAAAAAAAATTAAGCGAATGTAAAATTATATTTCACTTAGGGCTAAAGAAAATAAGAGAAAAATTACCTCTCTATGATGTCAATTTCAAGTTACTCTCACACAAATTCCAATATCAAAATTGGGTTAAGCTTCACCATTGGCGTAGTGAAATTGTAGCAGACTAAAAGTGCTAGTCAGAGGCCAAAAATAAAGGTGAACTATTTTTCTATTCTATATCTAGAGCTGTCTAAATTAGGAAAGTGATTAGAGTCACCACTCTGGGGGTTTATGCGACAGTCATTGAGAAATAGAGGAAAGGCAAAATAGATCACCAAAGAAGGTAGTCACAGAAAGCAAGAGATGTAGTAGGAATTTGGGGTTCAAAGATGCTAAAAGTCACAATTTGGAAGCAATAGGTTGCAATAGTAATTCTACAATGTTACAGAGTTTGTATGGATTCAGTGATGTGATTTTGTAAGTCACCTGTTTGGAAATGGCACACTGAGTTCTTCAATAAACCTAGAGTCTCAGCCTCATGTAACATACTCAACAGCTAAAATGCTTTTCATATTTTGAGGTCTGTCTCAGCATAGCAGGATATATATTTAGCCTATTTCCCTACTGGTGGCTTTTAAAATATTAAAGTATTTTTTAAAATACTGAAATGTTTTTATGCTAGTTGATAAATCGTCACTATGCTGAGTTCTTTGAGTATCTCTTCCTTTCTGGATTTCTGCAGCCCCTCCATCAGGTTTCTCAGTTACCATCATGATAGACTAAAGAATGCATGCTTGACATGGGGCACGATGTAGGGACATTGAAGCTTCTGCTTTTGAGCGATGGCTGGCTGTCATTATTTTAATATCAATCTCTTCTATTGATGTCTGCAATGTACTATGTGGTAATTACTAAGTTTGATCCCTTAAATCATAAGTCACAATCACTCCTTATATCTGTCATGCTCATGAGTCATATTAAAAAAATATTTAAAACACTGTTAGAAGTCTTCCTGATTTATGTATACATGATACATATCTAACCCCTGTAGGACTGTAAATTTTGGGGGACAGGATTCATTAAGTGATTTGCCTTTTAATTTTCTCATGGGTAGTACAGTACTTATCACTTATCTGCTTATTAAATATTTTCTGGTTGAATAATGAATTCCAAATATTGATAACTGGTGACATTGTTGCTTTAGCTACTTAGCTGAAAGGCTTCTCACAATATCCTTAAATTGTTAATATAAATGCCACATTGCAAATCATTTCAAAAAGAGAGAGCATCATCACAAATGAAAAACTAGACAAACGAAAAGTATCGCTTTCCAAAATAGACTAGCTAGTTCTACAAGTTTGTCACCATCCCTTGAAGTTAAATGGCAGTCAGTTGGTGAACAGAAAATTTGTGTGTATGGAGAACCCCTATGTCAAATATTCCATAATTTGAAAACTATAAATATTTTTTACTGCCTATTGAGGTGTTAATTTTTTTAGAAAATAAGAAAGTCTTTGTATTATGAGGAATGTTTATTATTTATTATATATAAACAATATTCTAACCAAATATCATTATATTATCATAATTATAGTAGAACTATTTCTGTATGGTATATAGTTGTGGGTATACAAATTCTATGGGTAGTAAAGTTAAGTATATAAGTGCAAAAAATAAGATTTTGCTTCTTGTACATAAGTCTTACCCAGTCAGTTTTACTTTTTAAAATACTGGCATTGCAAGATTTGTAGTCCCTTTTGTAAAGAACGATCCTGGAAGGAATTGTCAGACACTTACATGCTGCGTTTGCTAGTTAGTAGCGGTTAGAAAATCATTTTTCTTGGCAGGGAGCTAGAGGGAAATACAAGATTAGTATGTTTGAATATTTGAACATGTCCCGAAGCTCTGTGTTTTTTCACTTTATCTCTCTTTTCATCCCTCTTTTACTTTCACTTTCTCTTTAACAAAGAAATATAAACATGATATCATGTGTGCATTATACATTAATTATTGCCGCATGAAGATCCCTCCATACACATATGTAAAACAAACAAAAACCATTGTTTGCACACACTTGAAAACAATAAGGAAGCCAGAAACATCCTAAGCATTCTTAGTCATACTATGAATTGTTTATGGGTTGAGCAATTGCTTCATATGAATTTTTTTCTCTGAAAATATTTTGGTTTTAAGCTATTTGCTTATTTTGTATTGGGTGTTTAATAACAATAATAATAACAATAGTAATAATATGGTAAACATTTTTTTTAGAATTTACCAAAGGCCGTACTATCAGCACATTTTATCTTTATGATAATCTTATCACACAGTGAGCTATAATCATCCTCATTGTATAGAAAAGGACAGCTAAAGAGGAAAAGTTTGAGCAATTGCTTAAGACCTTACAGCTGAGAAGGGAAAGAACTGTGATTTAGACCGAAGCACTTTCAACTCTAGAGTCCATGCTCTTCATAGCTATAATATACTTCTTTTTCCATGAACATGCTAAGTTTATTCTGGACACAAATTATCCTTCTTGCATAGAAAACTATTTTCATGGTGCTTTGATGTCCGAGCAGTAGCTACATTTAAGTTCCAGTCTCCTTGACTTCTTTTTCTTCCCCACCCTCTCTGCCCCCATAGAGATAGGACCTTGCTATGTTGCCCAGGCTGGTCTCAAACTCTTGGCTCAAGTTATCTTCCCACCTTAGCCTCCCAAAGTACTGGAATTACAGGCATGAGCCACTGTACAAAACCTCCTTGACCTCTTCAGTCTGATTTGTTCTACTTCTGAGTCAATCCCACTAAAACTAAACTTTATACTAGCACAGACTGAGCTAAACAAAGTTTCTCAAACAATATTATAATTTTATTGTTCCTTGGTGAAAAGTGAGATTTTCTTACCTCTACTTAATTGCAAACTCTTTGAAGAAAAGAATAACGTATCTTATACTCACCGTGGCTTCCATTAAAGTGTTAATAGCGTGGCTAATACCCCATGTGTATCCTTACTGAATGATTATAGAAGCATGAACTCATGCACACAATTATATCCAGGTCCACAAACCTAAAATATTCACCAGCTGGTCTTTTAAAGAAACACTGCCACCCGTATGCTAAAACATAAGTTAAATCACTTATTAGCTGATGTGGTTTCTCAAATTATCACCTATCACGTGTCCTCTGGATCTTTGTTCCAGACTACATGTAGATTTTTGTCTTCATACTGCTTCCCCCCCATTTTTTACATGTATGTTTTATGTAGAGGTACCATTAGCTCAATAAATAGACCTGTCTATCACCTAGCGGCAGGGAGAGCTACCTGCATTGGGACCACTGAGAAGAACTGGAACACCTAGGAAACATAAAGCAAAAGACCCCAGGATTAGCTTTTTTTTGGGGGGGGGGGGTTAAAAAGAGTTTCAGGTTTTATGCTTATCTTTTAAAGAGACAAATAGGAATATTATTAAAATGTACAAAACTAAAATAGATATTTCTATTGTGAGGTAGTGAACTCAGAAGATCAAGAGAAGAGGGATATCTATTTTCCCATTATATGCCAGTGAATCCTACTAAAAGCAAATAGTCCTATCGAGCGGTTACTTCAAATATTTCAATGATCTTGAATAAACTTGTATTGACTGAATATCAAAAGAATTTTGAGCCTTGACATAGATTTAACTAATACTCTCAGGAGACCTGAAGACTGATCTTTAATTAAACATTTTCCCTAAACATGACTGTAAGTGATGAAGTTTAGTAATTGGGGTTTAGAGGCAATTATTGCTATAAAAAGGTATTATCAGTGGAAAAAGAAACTCCAGACATTGAAATAACATCATATTTCTACGAACCTTCACAAGATACATTGAGGGCAGTCCAAATTTAATGTCAAAATCATACATTTATTTATATGATTGTAAGTGATTTTTATATCAATTCTACATAAAATAAGTAAGTAAAAATAGAAATTTTCAAATTCTGGATCTTCTTTAGATGTGGACAGAGTGAAAAATCTACTTTTCAGAACACATTGAATACTTATATATATAAAATGATTTAATCAGAGGTGTGGCTTTCTTTTATTTTTTCTCATGAAGTTTCACTTAAATGTGATCAACCATATATATAATCTAACTTTTTAAACATATAACATTACTACAATAAAAATAAATAGAACTATCTGGTTTACCTATGAATTCGATGGTAATGTAATAATACATTCTATATTATTACCATTTTCTTCATAGGTAAACCAGATAGTTCTATTTTGGGGGGGACTAGATTTATTTTTCAAATTAACGCCTCATGGCTTCTTTATCATAACACTTGGGCCCATTTGCTTTTGTTCTGTTTCTGTGGCTACATAGCAGATAACTCAGGAAAGAGCAGAGAGAATAATAAATCTCTACAAGGCATATTTGACCCAAATGTTAATCTCCAAATATTAATGATGACGACAGCAACAAATATCTATACTTGGCCTTCTACTGATGGTATGCAAAACTTTATATCAGATATTTTACAAATTATTTTGCTATGAACCAAACATACATTGACATATTATTCTATAGAAATTACTCATCTCCCCATAAACTGAATTTGTAAAATTTTTTATTCATTAGATTGTAAAGTGTGCTATGCTTGTTCAAGGGCATTATATTTTTATCTTCCTTGAAACTGATAATGTGATTGAATAATTTATCTGTTATTGATCCAGTTAATTATTATGCTACCCTTAAATAAATATATTTCACCTAATACACTCATGTATTTTTATAACATTTGGCCAGGTAGGGAAAATAGAAGGAAGCAGTTTATAAATTTGAAAGAAGGCCAAATAATAAAAGGGTTCATAGGATACTTTTGTGTATGTATGTTTTTACTAAATCATAGACTGTGCAGAAACATGGTCTGCTCTAAATTCTCCATGTATTCTGTATATGCAGTCTTGTAAACATACTGATTACTGTACAAACTGAAAAAGCTAAAACTATTAAAACATTATCTAACTTGACTTTGAAGGCAGAATATTCCATAAGCCATGAGTTCATTAATGATAACTCATTATCTTTAGTGATAAGATGGCTTCCTAGATGGAATTTTGTCTGCTAATTCATAGTCAAAACAAAATAAAAATTTGTCTTTGTTTTTCTTAAATTGATGTGCCTCTAGAGATTTATAATGACATGTTTAGATGCCATCGCTTACTCTCATGAGCCACAGTTTGCACTGTACTTGATTCTACCATTTCACTAATTCTTTTACATTTTAAAAATGTAATATTTCATTTTCTTTCAAACTTTTTTTTTTTTGAGATGGAGTCTCACTGTTACCCAGGATTGAGTGCAGTGGTGCAATCTCAGCTCACTGCAACTGCTGCCTCCAGGGTTTAAGTGATTCTCCTGCCTCAGCCTCTGGAATAGCTGGGATTCCTGACATGCACCGCCACTTGTGGATAGTTTTTGTATTTTTAGTAGAGACGGTGTTTCTCCATGTTGCCAGGCTGGTCTCAAACTCCTGGTCTCATATGATACACCCACCATGGCCTCCCAAAGTGCTGAGATTACAGGCATGAGACATAACACCCGACCTTTTTTCAAACATTTTTGATCTATGTTTGGTTGAATCTGTGAATGTGAAACCCACAAATACAGAGGACCAACTGTATCTATTCAGGTATTCTTCATTTTTTATTCATTTATCAGCTGAGTTATGTCTTTTTTTTTTTCTTTTACAGATGGGATCTCACTCTGTCATTCATCTAGAGTGCAGTGTTGTGATCAGAGCTCACTACAGCTTTGAACTCCTGGGCTCAAGTCATCCTTCTGCTTCAGCCTCCCATGTAGCTGAGACTACAGGCTAGTGACACACACCTAACTGCTTTTTTATTTTTTGTAGAGACGAAGGTCTTGATATGCTTCCCAAGCTGGTCTCAAATTCCTGGCCTCAAGTAATCCTCCTGCCAAGGACTTCCAAAGTGCTGGGGTTACAGGCATGAGCCACTTTGATCTGCTTTGAAATTTTTTTCAAAAAATAAAAAATAAAATAAATGACTTTATTAACTAATCTCTTCACAAATGAAGTTGATTGGGAACTAAAATTAATACATTGCAAATATTTTCCACCCCTAAACTCTTTAGATGTCAGTCTTTAGGTGTCTTCTACATTTAATGTCCCAAACAAAAAGACTAGTTAGGTTTTCTTCATGCTTTGATAACTCATTTTGTTTATTTATATTTTTTGGCAGTTTTTCTTGGAGGTTTTGTTTGACTCAAAATGATCAGGAAAATATTCACGAGGGTATAGTCAGGTGGTGGTGGTTTCTTTTCAATAATTTTGCTTGGTGGACTCTGAATCTTTAATTTACAGCTTCAGGCCTTCTTGGGTTGTCGTGTGTTTGAATGTTTCCTCTGTTCAATTTCTCCATGTTCTTCGGATGTTATTTGGGTTGCCTTCTTCTAGTCACCTTCCTCTAGTCACAGTGGTTTGACCATGCTAGATGTGGGATAATTTATTTTGGTTGAATTTTACAAAAAGCTGTGATAAAAGCCATATGAAGGCAATAATAAGTGAGGAATAAATAAGTGAAGAGAACAAGTTGATACTGTTATTAAATTTTATTCTGAGAAACAGAAAATAAGCTAAAACAATGTCTAAAGCAACATATAAGTCACTATTACAACAACCTTGAGAAGTAAACCTTGTCTCATATACTTTTTTCAATCTCCAAAGTATAATATTTGATGACTGGAAACATATAGTATAAAATATTAAATTAGTTAATCCTACAAATATATTTGAAACCTTACAATGTTAAAGATCCCATGGAAATATGTGCCATGGATGTGAAATATTTAAGCCCCACAGGAGATTGAGGTGTAATGGGAAGTATGAGGAGAGAAAGAGAAATAACCATGAATTAGGGGTAACAAGTTTCTTAGGTGAGTCATAGAGACAGCTCTAAGACTATCTAGAGATGGACTAGATTGTATCCCACTAAGGGAATAAAGACTTTGTAATAGAGTGGTTGTTATTAAAATTCTCTGTGTCTCAGTTCCCTATTTGTAAAATGAAGATAATAATGGTGCCTTCCTTAAACAGGGTCATAAGTATTAAATTAACTGAGAAACATAATGGTTTTAGAGGAGCCCTTTGGCACATAGTATGTACTCAACCAAAGTTAACCAACATCATTATGACTGCTACTAATAGTATTATTTGAGAAGAACTTGACAGGTACAGTAGAATATTGTAGGTTTAGAGACAAGCATGGAAAAATAAAAGTTGCAGAAAACCAAGTGTATTTTAAAAAACAGTGAAGAGCACAGTTTGAATAGAACATAAACTGTAGAAATGTAAGAAAAAGTCTGGTTTAAAAACAATGCAGGTTGGTTTGTTTGTTTGTTTGTTTGTTTCAGAGATGGAGTTTTTCACTCTTGTTGCCCAGGCTGGAGGGCAGTGGCCCAATCTTGGCTCACTGCAACCTCTGCCTCCTGAGTTCAGGCGATTCTCCTCCCTCAGCCTCCCGAGTAGCTGGGATTATAGGTATGTGCCACCACACCTGGCTAGTTTTTTCAATTTTTAGTAGAGATACAGTTTCACCATGTTTGTGAAGCTGGTCTCGAACTCCTGGCCTCAGGTGATCAACCCACCTTGGTGGTGGGATTACAGGCATGAGCCACTGCACACAGCAACAATGCAGGTTTAAAAAACATGTTTATTTTAGATTATCAGAGAACTATGAATGTTTATACACTTTGATTGAGGCCCTTCCTTTCCTCTACAATGTGCTTGTCAAGTTTAAATGTGCACACTCATCACTAAGGGATCTGGTCAGATTCTGACTCAGGAAATCCTTGGTGAGGCCAGAGATTCTGTTTCCAACATCCTCCCAGATGATGTCTATGTTACTGTTCTAAACACCACCCTTTGAACCTGCTTACTTATTTGTCTGTAAGCCTTCACTAAAATCACTGTGAGCAGAGACCATGTGTCTTTTTCATCATTGTATCTTTAGTGTCCAACACAGTGCTCAGCACATAGTAAGTGTTTAATAAATGTTTAGTGAATGACTTAATAAATGACTGGGACAATTAATACAAAACATAAAGGTATAAAAGTTTTCTTAAAATTTTATTTGTATAATTTTAGGGGATACAAGTGTAGTTTTGTTACATGGACATATTGGGCTTTTAGTCTAACCATTACCCAGATAATGTATGATGTACATATTGAGTAATTTTTCATGGTCCACCTCCATCACATCCAGCCACCATTCCAAGCTCCAGTGTCTCTCATTCCATACTCTATGTCCATGTGTACAGATTAGTTACTGCTTATAACTGAGAACATGCTGTACTTGATTTTCTGTTTGAGTTGTTTAACTTGAGTTAATGGGCTCCAGTTCCAACCATGTTGTTGCAAAAACATGATTGCATTCTTCTTTTGGTGAATAGTATTCCATTTTGTATATACACCACATTTTCCTTATCAGATCATCTGTTAATGGACATAGGTTGATTCCATATCTTTGCTACTGTGAATGGTGCCAAGATAAATGTACAAGTGCAGGTATCTTTTTTATATCGTATCAATTTCTTCTCCTTTGGACAGTTAGATACATATGAAAGGGGAAATGACTGGTGGAATGTCTGTCCTGGGGATGAGGAAGTGGAACGCTATTGAGAATATAGATAGTGTAAATTAGTTTCACCCACAAAAAGGAAAGAAAATACCAACAAAAACAACTTTTTTTTTTAGAAAAAATATATATAAGGTAACTATGTTGAAGCAGAAAGAAGAAAAGAGAAGTCCTGTTGAATGTTCTGTAACAGCACAGAAATTAAACTTTACAGATGCTTACCATCTAGCCAAACCCACAATGCACATATGCTGAAACGTGTTGAGTTTTTGCGGAGTAACTTGAGGATGCTAATCTCAGCCTAGTCAATAACCAGTATCGAGGTTTTGTTTTTAAAATACAGATTCTCAAACACTCCAAATTTATGGAGTCAACTGATGGCTTTAGTTGAAAGCCCCTGGAATCGCTGTTTAAATAATTTTGCAATGATCACACAGCCGGTACTTAGCAAAGCAGAAACTCAAAGCTATTATAAATAAATATTTTATTAATTTTACATTTTGCCTCATTGTCTTAGAAAGACTGTTTAGAATTTAACTAGCACTATTGCTAATACACTACTGATGTGGTTCTAGAAACTAAGTTTTCAAACCTCATAATATTAATCCAGGAAAAATTTAAGAATTACGTTGTGGGGGGTGGTTATTGGAACCAGAAATACTTTTTACTAAGTTGATTCTAAAACTGATGCCTTTTTTTTTGCATTTTCTTTATGTATGAAGGCTGATCTTTGTTCATTGCTCACAAAAAATATTATTTTTGTACATCGTAAGGCATTTTGAACTGTGAAAGCCATTTGATCATGGAAAGGATACTATACTGAAACAAATGTTTTGTCTTATTAGAATAATATCTTGATTGCATAAAACTACCCTAACATTTGAAGTTAAATCCTTCTAAATTTAGAAACAATGACCTAATCAATGTCTGTTTCCTCAACTGAAGGTGACAGTGATAGTGCTATATTGAGAAATTCCTATTTCTGAAGGTATTTCATGGTATTTCTAGTAGTGCTTAAAATAATCTTGGAAGAAAATAAAGAGATTGTGAAAAAAATCACATATTTCCTGTTGATTTAGTTGAACTAACATATTCCTCTTCCTAAGAAAATGCCATGGCCAGGGGTGTTGGCTCACATCTGCCTGTAATTCACCCAGCACTTTGGGAGGCTGAGGCAGGTGGTTGACTTGAGGTCAGGAGTTCGAAACCAGCCTGGCTAACATAGCAAAACCCCCTCTTTAATGAAAACAAAAAATTAGCCAGGTGTGGTTGTACACACCTGTAATCCCAGCTACACATACCCATAGTCCCAGCTACTCGGAAGGCTGAGGCAGGAGAATCACTTGAGCCCTGAGGCAGAGGTCACGGTGAGCCCAGATCATGCCACTGCACTCCAGCCTGGGCCACAGAGGGAGACTCTGTTTCAAAAAAAAAAAAAAAAAAACTAGGATAATATTTAAATATTGGCTCAATTAAAATGGTTTACTACTATAAACAGTGCTGCAATAAACATATTTGTACATGTGTCTTTACAAAGAAATATTTTATAATCCTTTGAATATATACCCAGTAATGGGATTGCTGGGTCAAATGATATTTCTATTTCTAGATCCTTGAGGAATTATCACACTGTCTTCCATAATGGTTGAACTAATTTATACTCTCACCAACAGTGTAAAAGTGTTCCTATTTCTCCACATCCTCTCCAGCATCTGTTGTCTCCTGATTTTTTTAATGATCGCCATTCTAACTGGTATGAGATGGTATCTCAATGTGGTCTTGATTTGCATTTACCTAATGACCAGTGATGATAAGCTTTTTTTCATATGTTTGTTGGCTGCATGAATGTCTGCTTTTGAAAAGTGCCTGTTCCTATCCTTCACCCACTCTTTGATGGGGTTGTTTGTTTTCTTTCTTGTAAATCTGTTTGAGTTCTTTGTAGATTCTGATTATTAGCCCTTTGTCACATGGGTAGATCTCAAAATTTTTTTCCCAATTGGTTGGTTGCCGGTACACACTAATGATAGTTTCTTTTGCTGTGCAGAAGCTCTGGAATTTAATTAGATCCATTTGTCTATTTTGGCTTTTGTTGCCATTATTTTTGATGTTTTATTCATAAATCCCTTGCTCATGCCTATGTCCTGAATGAGTTATTGCCTAGGTTTTCTTCTAGAGTTTTTATGGTGTTAGGTCTTACATTTAAATCTTTAATCCATCTGGAGTTAATTTTTATATAAGATGTAAGGAAGGAATCCAGTTTCAGCTTTCCTCATATGGGTAGCCAGTTTTCCCAATTATCATTTATTAAACAAGAAATTGTTTCTCCATTGCTTGTCTTTGTCAGGTTTGTCAAAGATGGTTGTAGATGTGTGGTGTTACTTCTGAGGCCTCTGTCCTGTTCCATTGGTCTATATCCAACCCAAATGTCCATCAGTGATAGACTGAATAAAGAAAATGTGGCACATACACACCATGGAATACTATGCAGCTGTAAAAAAGAATGAGTTCATGTCCTTTGCAGGGACATGGATGAAGCTGGAAACCATCATTCTCAGCAAACTGACACAAGAACAGAAAACCAAACACCGCATGTTCTCACTATGTTCTCACTCAAAAGTGGGAGTTGAACAATGGGAACACAGGGAGAGGAACATTATACACTGTGGTCTGTTGGGGAGTGGGGAGCTAGGAGAGGGATAGCAGGGGGTGCAGAGATTGGGGAAGGATAACATTAGGAGAAATACCTAATGTAGTGATGGGGGGTTGGTGGCAACAAACCACCATGGCATGTGTACACCTATGTAGCAATCCTGCAAGATCTCCACATGTACCCCAGAACTTAAAAAAAAAAAAAAAAAAAAGAATATCTTGGGCACAAGAGTATGCGTCAATTCCCAAAGCCAATAGCATATTTCTTCAAGACTAAGTAAAATAAGTTCAAGGCCAGTACCATTAATCCTTCCCAAGTGGTTCTGAAGTTTAACTTTGATAGCTTTTTGTCTGTTTAAATGGTCTCCTGCTTAAAGAAAAATTTAATGTTTAAATTTCTTCTAGGAAGGTGAGCTCTCCCTCATGAAGTATGTATTTTATTTATAGATTTTGCATCCTTTCTGTGTAAAATAGGAAGAGTCCAGCCTTGTTAAAAAAATAGATTTTTTTTTTTGAGATAGGGTCTCACCTTGTTGTCCAGGCTGGAGTACAGTGGTGCCGTCATGGCTCACTGCAGTCTCAACCTCCCAAGCTCAAGCCATCCTCCCGTCTCAGCTTTCTGATTAGCTGCAACTATAGGCATGCACCACCACAACTGGCTAATTTTTTTTATTTTTTATTGTAGAGATAGGGCTTCCCTATGTTTTCCAGGCTGGCCTCAAACTCCTGGGCTCAAACAGTCCTCCCACTTTGGCCTCCCAAAGTGTTGGGATTACAGGCATGAGCCACCATTGATTATAACTACATTAAAACAAATATCTTTTGGCTACCTAAAAATTTGTACTACTGTCAAATAATTCTTTTTGGTATTTAAAATATATTTTGACTACTTAAACATTATGATTTTAAAATTGAAGTTTAAATCAATTTAATTATTTCATGTTTTGATTATGTCTCAAAGTCCTCCAATATTATATTATCAGTGTCTTCATTATGCACAGGAATATGTTGAGTAATAAGAATAAGAAAAATAATGTTTTTATTTGGACACTAATGTTTGAACAAAATTGTATCTCATAAATGTGATTTTATATATACTTTTAACCTATTTTATTATGAATCTTTTTAAAGGACTAAGGAGTTTGATTACTGATATGACAAATAATATTTCTTATTTTCAAAATGGAAATAAACTAATTTATAATTAGAATCTGGCTTTTCTGCCTGAAATTTTTCTGGGTGGGACAATACATTTAAAGACAGTTTCTGAACATTTCAAAGTTAATAATGTATTAAATAACTTCCATGTTCATCTATCAAAAACAAACCATCTGAGATAAATTTATTTTTTATTTGGAAATTTAAAAATGTCCAGAAATGTATTTGAACATTAATATTTTCCATCCCATTCCACCTGAGACTTTAAGACAATGTTCTACATCTCACCATTCAGATACTATGATAAACTATTTATGGTTTTATATCATATACTAGAATGTGGGAAATGGGTAAGGTGGGAAATTGGTAAGTTTAGAAATATTTTGCACTCTGCAAAGAATACAGTTGAGTTGTATAAGTCAGAAGTTGAAATTTGGTATTATTCAGTGATACAAAGAATGAAAATGTAAAGGATATATTTATAAATCAACTATCAATTTATTCAACAACATTATTTGTTAATGGAACTTTTCTCAGTTCTGGGAACACAGAGGTGAAAAAGACACAGTACCTCTGTTCATGGGTTTTATATTCTAGTGAGGAAGACAGATCGTAAACAAGTAATGAGATCAATTCAAAATGTAATCTGAAGTAATAATTGGTACTATGAAGAAAAGGTGACTGGGTGACTTGAGGTGGAGCACATTATTTTAAACAGTGTGTTCAGGGAAAGCCCCAGCAGAGGTTTGCCAGCTGAGACAGTGAGCCCTACAAACGTTCAGGAGTATCCAGAGAGAGGAAATAATGACTTTGAAAGGGAGAGCATGGCATGTTGAAGGGTAGTGAGAAGGCCAGGTAGCTGGGGCAGAGGGAGAGAGGAGTGGAGGCTGGACCAGTACAGGTGCCAGTGTGATATGGAAGTTGAAGGCCTTGTAAAGATTTAGCTTAGAATGTTTAAAATAGGGCAGTAGATATGAATGCATTTGCGTTTGAAAAGATCTCTCTGGCTGTGGTGTGATGTGCAGATTATGGAGAGAAATACAAGCAGGCAGACTAGTAAACGGATACTGTAGTGCCCAGGCAAGAAATGGTAGTGGCTTGGTTCAGGGAGGTGGTGGAGGAAGTGCTTTATGACAGGATGAGGAATGATTTCTTTGGAAATAGTGTGGCAGGACATACTGATGGATTAGTTATGCAGAGTGAAAAAAAACAGAAGGATTAACTGAGACATCCAAGTTATTTTTGGCCTGAGCAACTGGGTAAATTGTAGTGTCGTTAAATAACAGTGGAAGATGAGGACAGCTGAGATAAGAATGGGCTCTTCTGGAGGACTGGAAGGAGGGAAATAAGAATATCTTTTGGATATGTTAAAACTGATATAGCTTATGTCATCTAAATGAAGATGTTTGTCCACTGTTGATATCTGAGTTTGAAAGTCAAGATAAAGTCAGGGTTAGAGCTGTAGATTTAGAAATAGATAAGCATCACCAACAAATACTTGGTGTTTAAAGCTGTGAAACTAAGACCCTCTAAGGTGAGAGATTGAATTAGAGGGTGAGGAACAGAGCCCTAGAATATTCTTAAATTTAGAGGTCAGTTGAAGAAGATGACCTAGGAAAGGGACTAAGAAAAATAATCAATGAGGCTGAGTGAAAGCCGGGAGAATGTGACAGCCCAGAAGCCAGTGAAGAATGACGTTGCTCAACTCTTAGTAGTTTCCAGTGAGGCCAAGTAGTTTATCCTTTTAATGAATTACATAAAACAAGATTTACATGGTACTGTGATAATGCTGTCTCTCCTCCAACTCTACAGCATTATTGACAAGAGTGAAGAAGGCTTTCTTGAACTCTCCAAACTCATGGAAAGATCTCCCTCACCCCTTACCCTATTCTCTCTACCCTTCTTAACACTCACAGCTTCACCATCATTCTCTGCCTTGATGGTGTTGGGAGGGAAACTTGTTCTGTTTCAACTTGGGTCCAGTATTGGGGGATTGCAAATTAACTGACACTAGACAGATTAACAGGAGAAATGACAAGGTTAATTTGTGTATGTACAGAGTACACAGAGGAATACTTAGTGATGAGTACCTCACTGGATGGCTGGAATTTGTCAAATTCAACAGGGGCAGCAGTGGGGAGAGGCTTCAATGGGAAGGTATGGAAGGTTCATTTGGACTTTTTGATACTAATAGAAATAGGCAGCCCAGCTCCATGGCAGCAGAATTCCCAGGAAGCTTCCTGGGAGAGGAGTTAATGGCTGCTGTATTTTCTGGAGGCCTGCTTTGGGGAGGTTCAGATAAGAATTTTTTCTGCATCTTCTTTGGCTCGGATGTTTACACTTTCAAATAACTTTTATAACAACTCTGGAGATCTGAGGGGTCCTTACAATTAATTTCATTGTATTCTTCATCATAATTTGTATCGGTTATACAGAAACTCAGCATTTCCAAGGTTTTTTATTCCCAGGAATTTCATTTCATTGGTACATCTCCTTTTCTGACTGTATCTGCAATCCAATTTCTGTATCCCCTCTACTGTGCTCTCTGGAGGTCTTTTCCGGTCACCCTTTCACTGTCAGATGGCTCTTCCTTAAGGATACTGTCTCCACAGTATGATGGTGGATTTTATGCTTTCATATCCCTGGGGCCTGCTTTTTCTCAGGCATTGTGTGTGTGTATGTGTCTGTGTATGTATGTTTGTGTGTGTGTGTGTGTGTGTGTGTGTGTGTGTGTTTCTCCAGCTTCCAAAATCATGTCTTTAGACTATATCTTCTACTATCTCTGCTGCTGCTGCTTTTTTTTTTTTTTTTTTTGAGACTGGGTCTCGTTCTGTTGCTTAGCAGGTTAGAGTGTGGAGGTGCAATCATAGCACACTGCAGGCTTACAGCTTCAACCTCCAGAGCTCAAGAGATTTTCCCACCTCAGCCCCTAAGTAGCTGGGACTACAGGGATGCACCACTGTGCCCAGCTAATTTTTGTGTTTTCTGTAGAGACAGGGTTTCCATATGTTGCCTAGGCTGGTCTTGAACTCCTAAGCTCAAGCAATCTGCCCACCTCAGGCTCCCAAGTGATGGGATTACAGGCTTAAGCCACCCCATCCAAACCCACCTCTGCTTCTCGATGTTATCTGTAACCTCCTTTGCTCTCTCCACTTTCTTGATCCCAATGCCTGTCACAACTCTTGGCGATTCAATATTCATGGAGATAAGCTTTCCATTTTGGCCATCAGCCTTTGGCCATCCTCTCCTTCATTGAGCTTGTCCACCACCACCCATATCCATCTTATCCCATGATCACACCTTAGATCTTGAACTACTAATATCTGTAATCCTTCCATAATCTCAACTTCAAGCATTCTACTTTCTCACCACTATTCTAAACTTTCCATAAGTCTCCCCGTAGTTCTCTAGATTTATCTGTTGACTCCATGAGACCCAGCACCTACTGTTGCTGCCACCTTTTAAAACTTTCTCACAGTCTCCATTCTCCCATTTGTCTCCCCGACGTAGTTTAGATTCTATGATCCATCATTGTAATTGCTCCCTGCAGCATTATCAGCTCACTTGCTTCTATGTTTTGCTTTAATATTGTTGCCTGGCAAAACCCCAGCTCTTTTCTTCTGCTGCACCTATACTTGCAAAGCTGAAAATAGCTAGAGAAAAACCTGCAAATAGAACTGATCTCGCTTTGAAATCATGTTCACTAACCAGGATGGACCTTAGTGATCCTGCAGTCCTACCTCATTTCCCTATAGCAGTTATTTACTCTCCCACTGTTCTAAACCAGTGGTCTCCAAATAAGCTCATTTACTCTGCAAAAGTACTTTCAAAAACTATCTCCTTCCTCATATATTATTTAAGTTTACATAATTCAAATTGTGGTAAAGGATGTTGCACCTGGTGTATTGTATGCCAACTTTTAAAATGTATCCAGTGGAGGCTAAATACCACAGACAATGTCCACTGTTTTCCATTTAGAAACGCAGAAAAGCTACTCTGTAACTGTTCATCATGTATGTTTCTTCTTGACTCCATTTCTATTCCACTTACCCCACATAATTTTATTTTATAACATATACATTTTTTGTTTGATAGCCTTTTATCATACTTATCTATTACAAAAGGCATATAAACTGAAATTTAAAAATTCTTTTTTGTTTTGTGAGCACAGGCCTCTAGCAGTTAAAGCAGTTAATGAATTATCATTATAATTAATTTTAATTAGCAATTTGTCAAATAAATGTCTGTTACACATTTTGAAAAACAATATTAAGCCTAAATTTAAAAAAATTACAGAAAATTCAAACTCAAAAAGGGCCTGACATAATTTTTCAGTCTAATAACTATGCATATCCAGTGAAATCATTTTGTTTCTGCACATAAATGGTAGTTGGCTATGAGTTGATTCTATTTCCCTACATGTTTTCTGTGGGAAAGTTTGACTCTTTGTCTTAATAAAAAATGAAATTTAAAGTACTTTGCTTTGAAAGACATTGTTATAGTGGAGTGCCCCTTAAAATAAAAGTCATATTTGGAGTGGGGAGGGAAGTGGATGTTCATATGATGGGTTCACATAAATTTTAAATAATTTTCTCTTAACAAAGGAAGGTGAAGCAATCTCAGACAAGTCTAAATGTTGAAAGAGACTTAATTTTTAATCCTAAAGTAGAGAGATGCAATTGGGGGCTTTCCATGTAGAAAGTGGGGTCAGGAGGCCAAGAAAGGGAATATGAATGTATATCCAAGTCACTCAGGAACTTTTATGCAGGTGCTAGAAACTTATGTCAAAGTGGCCACAAGATTGTTTAATAGGAGACGAACGAATGTAACTCCATGTTTACTGCTAGAAACCAAAGCTTTGTGTAAAATCTTGAATTTATGGGAGGGAGGGTAGGAAAGCCTGTACCTGTCTGTTCTTTTCCTGATCCCTTTCCCTCGTTCCTGAATTGCAGGAGACTGAGCCCCTTTGGGCTTTGGTGACCCCATCACTGGGGTGTGTTTGATGGTTGATTTTGCTGTACTGGGTACTTCCTTTCCCATTTTCTAATCATTTATTAACACATGCTGACTCTTCCCTTCCCTTCTCCTTTCCCTGGGAAAATACAACGAATAAATAAAGACTTATTGGTACTCAAA